>OZ014525.1:501905775-501915775 GCA_963966055.1 Lathyrus aphaca
ATCAATAATTTTCTTTAGATATAATTTTATTTCATATTGTAATTTTCCTTTATATATATATTTATAAAAGAAAAAAAAATATATATAAGTATAAGTATATATATATATATATATATATATAAGTATATATATATATATATTTATATATATATATATAAATAAGTAAATATATATAAGTAAATATATATAAGTATATATATATATATATATATATATATATATATATATATATATATAAGTATATATATATATATATATATATATATATATATATATATATATATATATATATATATATATATATATATATATATATATATATATATATATATATATATATATATATATACTTATACATATATATATATATATATATATATACTTATACATATATATATATATATATATATATATATATATATATATATATATATATATATATATATATATATATATATATATATATATATATATATATATATATATATAAATATATATAACACAAAAATATCAAATACCTTAAATCCAAAAATTCTAAAATCAACATGTACACATTCAACAATCCATTTGGCGAATTGGTACATCAAAGTACACTCATTCGCCAAATGGTATGGCGAATACATTCAAAAACATTCATCTTCTACAATCCATATGGCGAATTGCACCAGAAAAACACATGATCTACATATGGTTTGGCGAATGCATTACCAAACTATATTAGTTTGGTAATTTTTTTCAAATATATGTTATTTTGGAAAATTATTTTAGAAACTCTGTTATTTTAAAAAAAAATTCTAAGATAGCGCATCACTTTTAAAATTTAAAAATAATCAGGTGGTCCGCATCAATAACAATAGCTTCCTTGTCACACCACCGAAAATCAACCACACCACCCTTTTTCCCCATACCCATTTTCATTTCAATTTTCAACCTCGAAAAATTTCCAATCTCGCGGGAACATTTTCAAATCCCACGCATTTTAGAGGAAACTCATTTACTACTCCACATACACTATTTTCGCCCAACCATAAGTACACAACACAACCCTAGCTTTCTTTTCTCACACATCACTCTCTTCACTCTTGCGCCAAAACTGTTCGACGAAATTCCCCAACCAAAACTTTTCTATGCAATACAAGATGTAGTACGTCGTTAAGAGAGATGGACGTCAAGAGACTGTTCATTTCGATAAGATTACGGCGCGGTTGAAGAAACTCAGTTACGGCTTGAGTACTGAACATTGTAACCCTGTTTTGGTTTCTCAGAAAGCTTGTGCCTGTGTTTATAGAGGTGTGACTACTAGTCAACTCGATGAATTGGCCGCTGAAACTGCAGCCGGCATGACTGATACCCACCCTGATTATGCTTCCGTAAGTTTTCCCGCCGTTTTAGTGTTCTTTTTTGTTTACTTGCTTTGTTATGTTTCGATTCTGATTTTTTGTGTTGTTTGTTGTTTAATTAAGCTTGCTGCTAGGATTGTTGTTTCTGACTGTTTTCTGATGCTTATTTTTATCTTAATTATGTTTTTCAGTGTGAAGATTATGTATAATCATTTCAACCATAGTTCTGAGAAAAAATCTCCTTTGATTGCTGATGATGTCTATGAAATAACCATCGAGGTACACACTGTTATTTTGAAATGGTTTATTTAGGGTTTCTTTTTTGTTGTGGAATTCATTTTTTGTTTGTTTTGATTTTGATGTAGAATGCTGCTCGATTGGATAGTGAGATAATTTATGATAGGGATTCTGACTATGATTACTTTGGATTTTAAAACCCTTGAGAGGTCTTCTCTCTTGAAAGTTGATGGGACTGTTGTTGAAAGACCTCAACATATGATAATGAGGGTTCTGATGGGATTCACAAGCATGATATTGAATCTGCTATTAAGACTTATCATTTGATGTCTCAGAGATGGTTTACTCATGCTTCTCCAACACTTTTCAATGCTGGGACTCCTAGGCCTCAGGTGTGTGCATATATTTGTCACTGTTGTTACTCTTTCTAGTTATGTGAATATGAGATCTTATTTGGTTTGGTTATTTTGTTGGCTTTTGCTGCTAAGTAGTTGCTTCTGGATATGCATGAAAGATGTATTGAGGGGATTTATGATACATTGAAGGAATGTGCTGTCATTAGTAAATCTGCTGGGGGAATTGGTGTTTCTGTTCATAATATAAGAGAAGTTCATCTTCTTATTGACTCCATGCACCTGCATTTTATATATATAGTTCAAACGGGCCACCGGGTCAATAGGCCCAGCAAACAGTTTGGCTTGGGTTGAGATGGTCGGTTCCGGGTTCTTAAAATAGAACCACATGTATCCTAGCCCGCCTGTTCAGTTGTACTACATTTTCTATGTTCATTCTTCCATTCCGATCATCTTTCCTTCTGAACTCTCTCTCAAATCCTAACCTTAGGTGTGCCGCTTCCTCTATATCTAGGGGTGGTAAAATGGGTTTGGCCCGTTGGACATGTCTGTTTTGTCCGCACTTTAGTGCGGGGCAGAGTTATTAATCCCGGATAGCGGAGCGGAGCGGCCGGCTCCAAAAATGGGATATCGGGATAGCGGATAGCAGGATAATTTTTGTTGACTTTTTAAAATTGACTATATTTTAAATTAAATATACTAATAATCTATTCAAATAACACAACCAACTTAAAAGTTTTATAAAAATTTAACTAATAAAATAAAAATAAAATAAGTCTATTCTGATAGATTTAATTATTTAATCTGATATATTATTATTATTATTATTATTTTTTTTTTATTCAAGTAGATTACAGCTACATGTCATAGCAATATGTTATTATATATGTTTTTCCCAATGCTGCTTTCCAAAGTTACAATGTACTTTTAATATATTAAATATTATTTTTATTCACAATTAGTACTTTTTACAGCTGTAAATACTGAAGATGTCTTTTAGACTTTTCAGTCCTTATCTTCTTCCTCTTCTTCGTACTATTCACTTTCTTTTCTCTTTCTTCGTTGTCATTTTTAATCTGATACCTACCTCTTCTCTGCATATGAGAAAATATAGAAAAGAAAAATAACTCTTGCAACCCGCTCCGCCCAGGGTGCGGACCGCTACCCAAAACCTGTAATCGCGCAGAAAGCGGCCGCGATCCCCAACTGTGATTCGCTCCAAACTTCTCGCGCGGAAGGCTGACGCCTCGACCGGAGCGCCCGGGATCTCGCCGGGAGCGGCCGCTTTTGATAACTCTGGTGCGGGGTGGACCAAGAGATTAGGCCCTCATCCTCTTAAGTGTCCGCCCCGCCCCGTTTTTGTCGCGGGCTTTTGCGGACATGCATACTTATTTAAATTTTTGTATTTTTAGGCTTAAAAGTGCAATGCTCGCGGGCTTTCCCCGCCCCGCCTTCACTTTTTTGCGGGAAGGGCTTAGGTTTTAGGCCCGCATCCTTAAGTTTTACCGCCCCGCCCCATTTTTTTGCGGACTTTTGTGGGGTGGGCCTAAACGGGACGTGCATGCCCGTTTGCCACCCCTATCTATATCATACTTATCCTTTATCTCCTTCTTTATAATCCCATCCTATCATTCACAATCCTCGACACTCTCTATCATGACCACGTTTTTGAACTCACTTGCTCAATCTCTAGCACTCAATAATGGTTCACCATCCACGCCATAGCCACCTTCTTTAAGTTCCATCCTTTTTCTTTTGTTATTTAAAAGGCTAGACTTTTATTTTTGTTTGAATTTTTGCAATTTTAATGTTTTTTTATAATTTTATTCATATTCTTTTGACTCTGTTTTTTTTTTTATGTTAAAAATATATCACGTTCAAGATTCTTGATCATCCATCCTTCTTTTGCTTGTATGAAAAGGGAAGGGTTTGATTCAAGTTTTAGTTTTTCTATTTAGAATATCTATTATTTTGTATTTTAGTTGTGTAATTTAAGGATCTTTTCTAATCTGAAAATGATTGTAATTATGAAATTTGTTCTGCATGTAACTGTATTCATATAGTTGTAGTAGTGTATGTGGTTTTGGTTGTAGTTGAAAAGGGCATAGCTGGAATATTTTTTTTATAGGTTTATGCTATTCTACACTATTCCTTCTCTTATTCAATTCTTTGTATTTCTTTAACTGAATTAAATGAATAATATAATTGGACCATAAGTAAAAAATGTTTCATTGGTTTTTTGGTGCTACTTTTTTTTGAGTTTGGTATAGATTGATGTTTAGTTTCTTTTTTGTTTTCTTTTTATTTTAGTACTTACTGATTTTTATGTTGTTTGTTATTTGCTATTTATTTTAGATGGATGATATAATTGTAAAATTGAAATTTATAATAAATTTTGCGTATTTTATTTTTATTTTTCTTAAGACTGTAGTATAAGATGTGTGTAAAAAATTAAAACCAGGCAATTCTATATTACACATTAATATACCAAGTAATTCTGTGTTACACATTGAAAATCTAACATTCAGGTACATGGTACTCAGTATTCGTCTCTATTGTATTCATTTCTTTGATAGTTAGGTAAGAGTCCTACCTTACCCGATTTTCAATTTCTATGAGAAGTGATAAATGCAAAGTATCATCTATCTGAATGTCAGCAAATTCATATAGATTTTTAATATGTAACACAGAATTATTTTGTTTTAATTTCTTACACGCATCTTTTACCGCAGTCTTAAGAAAATATAAAAATATTTTACCGCAGTCTTAAGAAAATATAAAAATAAATACGTAAAATTTACTATCCGTTTAAATTTTTTCTTCCTAAAATCCTAGAATAAAAAGTGGTCTTAAAGAGTGTCATTTCTATAAAATCACACTATTTTATAATAAAAAATATATTTTTAAAATTATTATAATTTTTTACATTTACCTTCTATCGTAATTTTAAAAAGAGTAAATAATTAAACAGAGTAAATAAATGTATATGATTATTTTTCTTTTTCTTTTTTCACTTTCTAATGGTGTAAGTGTTAAAAATTGTTATTTGTATAAAATTATTATTTAAAAAAAACCAATAAATACATAATATTTATCATGATTTCTTCCATGCATATTCGACTATAATTTATGAAGAGAATAAACATTAAGTGCATATTCTACAATTTTTTTTCTCTCTTTTTTACTCTTTATGAGACTACCATTGTTAATGATGTTACAAATTTGTTATGATTTTGTTTGTGTTAAAAATATGTCTGCTTTTACTGCATTATGAAATTTGATTTGTACTATATTAAACCATCAACAACCGACCGAAAACCTGTATATCTGACAAATGCGTGAACTGTAAAATCTGTCATCCCAAATGGACGGTGATGGGTGTAGATGTGTCAACCGCAGTTAGATTTGTGTTTTTCAATTGGAACCGATCCGAACCCCCGATTATCCACTGTGAATAAAAAATTTAATATAACAATCTCTTCACTTTTCCCTCTTTCTAATATAAATACAAGGTGAAAAACAAAAATCTATAAACAAATAGATATCATAATTTCTTACATATATCTTCTTTTAATTGAGGCTTCTTACATATATCTTCTTTTAATTGAGTCTTAACACAAAGATAAAAAATAAAGAGATATCGTGATCTCTTAATTTTTTTCTCAATATAAGACTTGGTGTGGAAATATTACCTTTTAAATATAGTTATATTTTTAACTAAAAATTAAAATATATGACTCTTTTTTATATAATTTATAACTTGCATTTTATGTTGTAGTGATAAAATTAACTCATAATAATAAGAATAACACAAACAACAAATACAAATAAATTTTACATTCTCAAAATTGAGCAAGAAAATCACTCCAAGTTTGACTTTAACTAAGAAAGTCAAAAGCATTTGTTGTTATTGAATTAAGCTCTTGATCATATTCCAAAAACATGTTTGCAATAAGTGATTATTATCATCATTATCATCTAATAAAAAAATTTCCCACCAATTGTTCTTGAAGAAGTTTCATTCATAGAAACTTTGGAAGAATTATTATTTGAACCAATGAACTTATTCACTTCCAACAATGGTTTTATGAAAGTTCGTGGTTGAGGTTTAATCACTTCATGGGATTTTTTATTTCCTTGGGATATGTTCAATCTTAGATTGACCATTGTATGTGAAATCTCACAATGCTTGCTTCACTACAATATTGGTATATGTGGATGATATTGTGATTGTTGGTAATTCCATTTATGAGATTCAATCTGTTAAGTTTGTATTTGATCAAAAGTTCAAGATAAAAGATCTTGGGCAACTTAGATTTTTTTTTTTTGGTTTTGAAATTGCTAGATCCTCAAAAGGCATTTTCATGAACCAAAGAAAATATGCCCTTGAAATGTTAGAAGATACTGGTTTTTTGGTTGCCAAACCATCTCTTGTCCCTTTTGACCCTAACCTTAAACTATCACCAACTAATGGTGAACCCTTAGCAGATCCCACTTAATACATGCACCTTATTGGTAGACTGATCTATTTTACTAATACCAGACCTGATGTTTCTTATGCATTGTAACACCTTAGTCAATATGTTTCAAAATCTCTTGATTCTCATTATCAGGCTGCTACAAAGGTGTTGATGTTCCTCAAAACAGATCCTGCTAAGGGTGTCTTTTTCTCTGCTTCTAGTGCTCTTAAAATATCTGCTTTTGCATATTCTGATTGGGCTAGATGTCCAACTACTCGAAAATCCATTACTGGCTTTTGTATCATTCTTGACTCCTCACTTCTTTGTTGGAAATCCAAGAAACATTACACAGTATCCAGGTCATCAACTGAAGCATAATATCAAGCCATTGCTTCTCTTACTTGTGAATTGCAATGGTTGCAATACCTCTTTACTGTTCTTATGGTTTCTTTTAAGCAACCAACTTCTGTGTATTGTGATAACAAATATTCTATATATCTTGCACATAACCAGACTTTCCATGAACGAAGTAAACATATCGAGCTAGAATGCCATGTGGTTCGAGAAAAGATTGGTTCTAAGCTCATTCATCTACTGCCAATTTCTACCAATGATCAGTTGGTCGATGCATTCACAAAGCCTTTACACTCTCCAGTTTTTTCCTCTATCATGCACAAGTTGGACATATGCAGTCTTTATAGTCCAACTTAAGGGGATATTAGCTTACATGTATTAATCTGAATATTAGTTTATAGATATTCCATTTATTATTCTGATATTGTAAGTTAGTTGTTGAGCTGACATATCTAGATTGGTCCATGATACTTGTATATATACCTTATCTTTGTATCATTTCAAGGTGTGATGAACAATACAATTAAGTTTCTCTTTCATTTCATCTTCTTGTAACAAGATGTACATTTTCTGTTGCGATTCATTTGCTTTCTGTTATGAACATTCAACCATTGTTGCTATTGTTGACATCCCTCCATCATTTTCGAGATCTAAAATAACATAAATTTATTATTTTTAATTTTCTATGTTACGGGGTGATTAACACCCAGCAAGTACAAATATTTGCGGGGTGAAAAACACTCAGTGTAACGCCCGTATTTAATTAATTAATTTAATTAAATATTATTGCGTATCTTTCCCGATTGTTGGTTGTTGTGTGCTATTTTGTCGTTTGAGTCATTAAGTCGTTTAAGTTGATTTTTCGTTGCGGTTTAAGTTGTTTAAGTTGATTTAGTCGAATTAATTAAATTAAGTTGACTAAACAAAGTAAGTGTTAATGAGATAATAAGTTGGGCTAGTTTATGTTGTAAGAGTAGTAATTTAGGGGTGCTAAGTTGGACCCATTAGTAATTAGGTTAATTAGTGAGAGTTTAGTAAAAACAAACTGAAAAACTTAATTAGATGTGTTAATGCTATTATTCTATGATTGGCATTATGTTTGGTAAAACTAATATGGCTGGAAAATGTTGAATATTAACATGGTATAGATTCTGGAAGAACATGTCAAACATGATGTCCTGACATGGTGACACAGATAAATGTGGAAGTTGTCAAAGAAGATGTTGAATTCAGTTCAGAATGTCCTATAAGATGTTGGGACATTATCAAACAGAGTAGAAGAACTAAATTCAGGATGTCCCAACAGATGTTGTCATATGTCACAGTCAGATGTCAAAGAAGATGTTGAAGTATCTGCAAATGTTGAATAAGAATGTTACAGACAGATGTCAAAGAAGATGTTGAAACATCTGCAAATGTTGAATAAGAATGTTACAGACAGATGTCAAAGAAGATGTTGAAACATCTGCAAATGTCATGACAGAATTACTGTCATATGCTACAGACAGATGTCAAAGAAGATGCTGAAACATCTGCAAATGTCATGACAGATGTCAAAGAGAATGTTGAAACATCTGCAAATGTCATGACAGATGTCAAAGAGAATGTTGAAACATCTGCAACTGTCATGACAACATTACTGTCATATGTTACAAACAAGAAGTGTTGAACTTAGTTCAGGATGTCACACCAAATGTTGTGACACTGTCAAACAGAGTAACAGTTAATGAACTTAAGTCAAGATATCAGGATGTCACACCAGATGTTAGGACATTGTATCAGTTGATGGAATAAGTTCAGTTTACAGGATGTCCCATCAGATGTTGTGACATTGTATCAGTAAATGAAGTAAGTTCAGTTTTTCAGGATGTCCCAACAGATGTTGAGACATCTCAGACCTGTTACCAGAATTAATTAATAACTAACTGATCTGAGATATTTAAGGAGAGTTATCTGGAATTAATTATGGATGGATAAAAACAGAACAAGGCGCATCTGTAGGGAGTTTTGTTATGAAGATTCAGATTAATCAGAAGAACAAAATCACCTAGAATCTAGGAAGTAACAAACCCTAATTCAAGGTGATGACATTGGATTTATCAGATCTGAATTATGCAGAATATTCTGGAGATATTATGCAATCATATGTGGTGCTGATCTAGAAGATCTTAAAGACTCAATTTAAATTGAAGACAAATATTGAAAAATATAGGTTTCTATATTTAGAGATATTTTAGAAGTTGAAGATCTTTTGGAATATTTGTAGCAGATATTTCTGCATATTTGTAGCAGATATTTCTGCATATTTGTAGCAGATATTTCTGCATATTTGTAGCAGCTATTGTTGTGATTGTTTAGGCCCAAATCCAGTTGGGAATAGGTTATAAAAGAAACCTTGTAACCTAGTTTAGGATCAACCCAATCAACCGAAAATGTAAACATTATTAGGGTTGTGTTCTTGTGGCAGCCGTGAGTAACAAGGAACTCTATTGTGGCTGTTTCACTTGTGATTCTCGAAGCTTGTAAGCAAGAGAAGTATTGTGTCTTGATTGAAACTTCTAAGTAAGATCAAGCTGTTGTGTTTGAAGTGTGACTTCAATTTTATTAATCATTGTAAAAGATCATTGTGTGATTGAGGGGGAGTGAGTAGGGTACTCTTATCTAAGTGAGTCTTAGGTAGAAATTGCATTGGGTAAGTATTAAGTGATAGATTAAACAGGGTGGTTTAAGTCTAGAATTAATATTACTAATAGTGGATTTCCTCCTGGCTTGGTAGCCTCCAGATGTAGGTGTGGTTATACACTGAACTGGGTTAACAAACTTCTGCTGTGTTCTTTTTATCTTTTATGTTTTATGCAGTACCTGAACTGAATGTCCTATCAGATGTCCCAACATCCTGAAGCATGTTTGACTCTGATATAACAGAATTATTTAAGTACTGATATGTATACCTTACCATGTTTATAAGTAACAGATAAGATGTCTCAACATCATATTAGACATCTGAGTCTGTCATACCAGAATTTCAAGATGGAATAATCAAAATTTTGTAAGAGAAGGAAGAACAAGTCTTGGAGGGAGATCAAGAAAAGGCTAGGTTGAAGATTTTCGCGGGAATTTGTGCGATGAATTCTAGTTGCCTTCAATCCAAGGTAATGGTGAGGTTCGAATTCCGTAACCGGGACTAGATAGTCGTATGTAGGTTGGGATTTTCGTGTAATTTCATTGCTATGTTTTGTGATATGATTGTTGTTGC